>JAGMVL010000705.1:0-25685 GCA_019202695.1 Populus x sibirica | reverse complement strand
AAATCCTAATTACTTTTTTTAAAATTTCTTTTAAATTTTATTATTTTAAAACATTTAAACTATCCTTGAAGAATCCAAAACAGAAATCATAATTACTTTTTTCAAATTTCTTTTAAATTTTACAATTTTAAAACATTTAAACTATCCTTAACAAATCCAAAACAGAAATCATAATTTCTTTTTTTAAATTTATTGAAATTTTATAATTTTAAAACATTTAAACTATCATTGATGAATCCAAAACAAAAATTATAATTACTTTTTTTTAAATTTCTTTTAAATTTTATTATTTTAAAACATTTAAACTATCATTGACGAATCTAAAAAAGAAATCCTAACTCCTTTTTTAAAATTTCTTTTAAATTTTATAATTCTAATACATTTAAACACTTCTAGAAGAATCCAAAATAGAAATCATAAATTTATTTTTAAAATTTCTTTTAAATTTTATAATTTTAAAAAATTTAAATTATCCTAGAAAAATCCAAAACAGAAATCCTAATTACTTTTTTGAAATTTCTTTTAAATTTTATAATTTTAAAACATTTGAACTATAGTTAACCAATCCAAAACAGAAATCATAATTTCTTTTTTTAAATTTCATTTAAATTTTATTGTTTTAAAACATTTAAACTATCGTTGATGAATCCAAAACAAAATTATAATTATTTTTTTAAAATTTCTTTTAAATTTTACTGTTTTAAAACATTTAAACTATCATTGGCCAATCCAAAACTGAATCCTAATTTTTTTTTTTAAATTTCTTTTAAATTTTACAATTTTAAAACATTTAAACTATACTTAACCAATTCAAAACAGAAATCATAATTTCTTTTTTTAAATTTTATTTAAATTTTATTGTTTTAAAACATTTAAACTATGGTTGAAGAATCCAAAACAGAAATCCTAATTACTTTTTTAAAATTTCATTTAAATTTTATTATTTTAAAACATTTAAACTATCCTTGAAGAATCAAAAGCAGAAATCCTATTTACTTTTTAAAAAATTCTTTTAAATTTTATATTTTTAAAACATTTAAACTATCCTTGAGGAATCCGAAACAGAAATCATAATTACTTTTCTTAAATTTCTTTTAAATTTTATTGTTTTAAAACATTTAAACTATGCTTGAAGAATTCAAAACAGAAATCCTAATAACTTTTTTAAAATTTCTTTTAAATTTTATAATTTTAAAACATTTAAACTATCTTGAGGAATCCAAAACAGAAATCAAAATTACTTTTTTAAAATTTCTTTTAAATTTTATTATTTTAAAACATTTAAACTATCATTGACGAATCTAAAACAGAAATCTTAACTCCTTTTTTAAAATTTCTTTTAAATTTTATAATTCTAATACATTTAAACACTTCTAGAAGAATCCAAAATAGAAATCATAAATTTATTTTTAAAATTTCTTTTAAATTTTATAATTTTAAAAAATTTAAATTATCCTAGAAAAATCCAAAGCAAAATCCTAATTACTTTTTTGAAATTTCTTTTAAATTTTATAATTTTAAAACATTTGAACTATAGTTAACCAATCCAAAACAGAAATCAAAATTTCTTTTTTTAAATTTCATTTAAATTTTATTGTTTTAAAACATTTAAACTATCGTTGATGAATCCAAAACAAAAATCATAATTATTTTTTTAAAATTTCTTTTAAATTTTATTGTTTTAAAACATTTAAACTATCATTGAAGAATCCAAAACAGAAATCCTAATTTTTTTTTAAAATTTCTTTTAAATTTTACAATTTTAAAACATTTAAACTATACTTAACCAATCCAAAACAGAAATCATAATTTCTTTTTTTAAATTTTATTTAAATTTTATTGTTTTAAAACATTTAAACTATACTTGAAGAATCCAAAACAGAAATCCTAATTACTTTTTCAAAATTTCATTTAAATTTTATTATTTTAAAACATTTAAACTATCCTTGAAGAATCAAAAGCAGAAATCCTATTTATTTTTTTAAAAATTTCTTTTAAATTTTATAATTTTAAAACATTTAAACTATCCTTGAGGAATCCGAAACAGAAATCATAATTTCTTTTTTAAAATTTCTTTTAAATTTTATTGTTTTAAAACATTTAAACTATGCTTGAAGAACCCAAAAGGGGAATCCTAATAACTTTTTTAAAATTTCTTTTAAATTTTATAATTTTAAAACATTTAAACTATCATTGAGGAATCCAAAACAGAAATCAAAATTACTTTTTTAAAATTTCTTTTAAATTTTATTATTTTAAAACATTTAAATTATCTTTAAAGAATCCAAAATAGAAATCGTAATTTTTTTTAAAAATTTCATTTAAATTTTATAATTTTAAAACATTTAAACTATTCTAGAAAAATCCAAAACAGAAATCCTAATTATTTTTTTAATATTTCTTTTAAATTTTATAATTTTAAAACATTTAAACTGTCTTTGAAGAATCCAAAACAGAAATCCTAAATACTTTTTTTAAAATTTCTTTTAAATTTTGTTATTTTAAAAGTTTTAAAACATTGAACTATACTTGAAGAATCCAAAAATAAATACTAATTACTTTTTTTAAATTTCTTTTAAATATTATAATTTTAAAACATTTAAACTATCCTTGAAGAATCCAAAACAGAAATCCTAATTACTTTTTTCAAATTTCTTTTAAATTTTATTATTTTAAAACATTTAAACTATCCTAGAAGAATCCAAAACAGAAATCATAATTACTTTTTTCAAATTTCACTTAAATTTTACAATTTTAAAACATTTAAACTATCCTTAACAAATCCAAAACAGAATCATAATTTCTTTTTTAAAATTTATTGAAATTTTATAATTTTAAAACATTTAAACTATCATTGATGAATCCAAAACAAAAATTATAATTACTTTTTTTTAAATTTCTTTTAAATTTTATTATTTTAAAACATTTAAACTATCATTGACGAATCTAAAACAGAAATCTTAATTCCTTTTTTATAATTTCTTTTAAATTTTATAATTCTAATACATTTAAACACTTCTAGAAGAATCCAAAATAGAAATCCTAATTACTTTTTTTAAATTTCTTTTAAATTTTGTTATTTTAAAACATTTAAACTATCACTTGACTAATCTAAAACAGAAATCATAATTACTTTTTTAAATTTCTTTTAAATTTTATTATTTTAAAACATTTAAACTATCCTTGAAGAATCCAAAATAAAAATTGTAATTTTTTTTTTAAATTTCATTTAAATTTTATAATTTTAAAACATTTAAACTATCCTAGAAAAATCCAAAGCAAAATCCTAATTACTTTTTTAAAATTTCTTTTAAATTTTAAAATTTTAAAACATTTAAACTATCCTTGAAGAATCAAAAGCAGAAATCCTATTTACTTTTTTAAAAATTCTTTTAAATTTTATATTTTTAAAACATTTAAACTATCCTTGAGGAATCCAAAAACGTAAATCATAATTATTTTTCTTAAATTTCTTTTAAATTTTATTGTTTTATAACATTTAAACTATGCTTGAAGATCCAAAACAGAAATCCAAATAACTTTTTTAAAATTTCTTTTAAATTTTATAATTTTAAAACATTTAAACTATCCTTGAGGAATCCAAAACAGAAATCATAATTACTTTTTTTAAATTTCTTTTAAATTTTATAATTTTAAAACATTTAAACTATCCTTGAAGAATCCAAAACAAAAATTATAATTACTTTTTTTAAATTTCTTTTAAATTTTATTGTTTTAAAACATTTAAACTATCATTGACGAATCTAAAACAGAAATCCTAATTATTTTTTTAAAATTTCTTTTAAATTTTATAATTTTAAAACATTGAAACTGTCGTTGAAGAATCCAAAACAGAAATCCTAATTACTTTTTTAAAATTTCTTTTAAATTTTGTTATTTGAAAAGTTTTAAAACATTGAACTATACTTGAAGTATTCAAAACGGAAATACTAATTAATTTTTTAAAATTTCTTTTAAATATTATAATTTTAAAACATTTAAACTATCCTTGAAGAATCCAAAACAGAAATCCTCATTACTTTTTTAAAATTTGTTTTAAATTTTATTATTTTAAAACATTTAAACTATCCTAGAAGAATCCAAAACAGAAATCATAATTATTTTTTTAAAAAATTATTTTAAATTTTATAATTTTAAAACATTTAAACTATCCTACAAGAATCCAAAACAGAAATCCTAATTATATTTTTTAAATTTCATTTAAATTTTGTAAATGTAAAACACTTAAACTATCATTAAAGAATCGAAAATAGAAATTCATATTGCTTTTTTAAAGTTTCTTTTAAATTTTATAATTTTCAAGCATTTAACTATCCTTGAAGAATCCAAAATTAAAATCCTAATTACTTTTTTAAAATTTCTTTTAAATTTTAGTATTTTAAAACATTTAAACTATCTTTGAACAATCCAAAACAGAAATCCTAATTAATTTTTTAAAATTTCATTTAAATTTTACATTTTTAAAACATTAAAACTATCCTTGAAGAATCCAAAACAGAAATCATAATTACTTTTCTCAAATTTCTTTTAAATTTTATAATTTTAAAACATTTAAACTATCCTTAACAAATCCAAAACAGAAATCATAATTTCTTTTTTTAAATTTATTCAAATTTTATAATTTTAAAACATTTAAACTATCGTTGATGAATCCAAAACAAAAATTATAATTACTTTTTTTAAATTTCTTTTAAATTTTATTGTTTTAAAACATTTAAACTATCATTGACCAATCTAAAACAAAATCCTAATTTCTTTTTTAAAATTTCTTTTAAATTTTATAATTCTAATACATTTAAACTATTCTAGAAGAATCAAAAATAGAAATCATAAATTCTTTTTTAAAATGTCTTTTAAATTTTATAATTTTAAAACATTAAAACTATCCTTTAAGAATCCAAAACAGAAATCATAATTTCTTTTTTTAAATTTCTTTTTAATTTTAAAATTTTCAAACATTTAAACTATACTTAACCAAAACAGAAATCATAATTTCTTTTTATAAATTTCATTTAAATTTTATTGTTTTAAAACATTTAAACTATACTTGAAGAATCCAAAACAGAAATCCTAATTACTTTTTTAAAATTTCTTTTAAATTTTAGTATTTTAAAACATTTAAACTATCTTTGAACAATCCAAAAGAAATCCTAATTAATTTTTTAAAATTTCATTTAAATTTTATGTTTTTAAAACATTAAAACTATCCTTGAGGAATCCGAAACAGAAATCATAATTACTTTTCTTAAATTTCTTTTAAATTTTATAATTTTAAAACATTAAAACTATCCTTTAAGAATTCAAAACAGAAATCATAATTTCTTTTTTCAAATTTCTTTTAAATTTTAAAATTTTAAAACATTTAAACTATACTTAACCAATCCAAAACAGAAATCATAATTTCTTTTTTTAAATTTCATTTAAATTTTATTATTTTAAAACATTCAAACTATACTTGAAGAATCCAAAAAACTAATCCTAATTACTTTTTCAAAATTTCATTTAAATTTTATTATCTTAAAACATTTAAACTATCCTTGAAGAATCAAAAGAAATCCTATTTACTTTTTAAAAAATTCTTTTAAATTTTATATTTTTAAAACATTTAAACTATCCTTGAGGAATCCAAACTAGAAATCATAATTACTTTTCTTAAATTTCTTTTAAATTTTATTGTTTTAAAACATTTAAATTATCTTTGAAGAATCCAAAAAGAAAATAGTAATTTTTTTTTAAAATTTCATTTAAATTTTATAATTTTAAAACATTTAAACTATCCTAGAAAATCCAAAATAAATCCTAATTATTTTTTTAAAATTTCTTTTAAATTTTATAATTTTAAAACATTTAAACTGTCTTTGAAGAATCCAAAACAAAAATCCTAATTACTTTTTTTAATTTCTTTTAAATTTTGTTATTTTAAAAGTTTTAAAACATTGAACTATACTTGAAGTATCCAAAAAAGAAATACTAATTACTTTTTTAAAATTTCTTTTAAATATTATAATTTTAAAACATTTAAACTATCATTGAAAAATCCAAAACAGAAATCATAATTACTTTTTTCAAATTTCATTTAAATTTTACAATTTTAAAACATTTAAACTATCCTTAACAAATCCAAAACAGAAATCATAATTTCTTTTTTTAAATTTATTGAAATTTTATAATTTTAAAACGTTTAAACTATCATTGATGAATCCAAAACAAAAATAATAATTACTTTTTTTTAAATTTCTTTTAAATTTTATTATTTTAAAACATTTAAACTATCATTGACGAATCTAAAATAGAAATCTTAACTCCTTTTTTAAAATTTCTTTTAAATTTTATAATTCTAATACATTTAAACACTTCTAGAAGAATCCAAAATAGAAATCATAAATTTTTTTTTTAAAATTTCTTTTAAATTTTATAATTTTAAAAAATTTAAACTATCCTAGAAAAATCCAAAACAGAAATCCTAATTACTTTTTTTGAAATTTCTTTTACATTTTATAATTTTAAAACATTTGAACTATAGTTAACCAATCCAAAACAGAAATCATAATTTCTTTTTTTAAATTTCATTGAAATTTTATTGTTTTAAAACATTTAAACTATCGTTGATGAATCCAAAACAAAAATTATAATTACTTTTTTAAAATTTCTTTTAAATTTTATTCTTTTAAAACATTTAAACTATCATTGACGAATCGAAAACAGAAATCCTAATTTTTTTTTTAAAATTTCTTTTAAATTTTACAATTTTAAAACATTTAAAGTATACTTAACCAATCCAAAACAGAAATCATAATTTCTTTTTTAAAATTTTATTTAAATTTTATTGTTTTAAAACATTTAAACTATACTTGAAGAATCCAAAACAGAAATACTAATTACTTTTTTCAAAATTTCATTTAAATTTTATTATTTTAAAACATTTAAACTATCCTTGAAGAATCAAAAGCGGAAATCCTATTTACTTTTTAAAAATTTCTTTTAAATTTTATATTTTTAAAACATTTAAACTATCCTTGAGGAATCCAAATCAAAATCATAATTACTTTTCTTAAATTTCTTTTAAATTTTATTGTTTTAAAACATTTAAATTATCTTTGAAGAATCCAAAACAGAAATAGTAATTTTTTTTTAAAATTTCATTTAAATTTTATAATTTTAAAACATTTAAACTATCCTAGAAAAATCCAAAACAGAAATCCTAATTATTTTTTTAAAATTTCTTTTAAATTTTATAATTTTAAAACATTTAAACTGTCTTTGAAGAATCCAAAACAAAAATCCTAATTACTTTTTTTATATTTCTTTTAAATTTTGTTATTTTAAAAGTTTTAAAACATTGAACTATACTTGAAGTATCCAAAAAAGAAATACTAATTACTTTTTTAAAATTTCTTTTAAATATTATAATTTTAAAACATTTAAACTATCCATGAAAAATCCAAAACAGAAATCATAATTACTTTTTTCAAATTTCATTTAAATTTTACAATTTTAAAACATTTAAACTATCCTTAACAAATCCAAAACAGAAATCATAATTTCTTTTTTTAAATTTCTTGAAATTTTATAATTTTAAAACGTTTAAACTATCATTGATGAATCCAAAACAAAAATAATAATTACTTTTTTTTTAAATTTCTTTTAAATTTTATTATTTTAAAACATTTAAACTATCATTGACGAATCTAAAATAGAAATCTTAACTCCTTTTTTTAAATTTCTTTTAAATTTTATAATTCTAATACATTTAAACACTTCTAGAAGAATCCAAAATAGAAATCATAAATTCTTTTTTAAAATTTCTTTTAAATTTTATAATTTTAAAAAATTTAAACTATCCTAGAAAAATCCAAAACAGAAATCCTAATTACTTTTTTGAAATTTCTTTTAAATTTTATAATTTTAAAACATTTGAACTATAGTTAACCAATCCAAAACAGAAATCATAATTTCTTTTTTTTAAATTTCATTTAAATTTTATTGTTTTAAAACATTTAAACTATACTTGAAGAATCCAAACGAAATCCTAATTACTTTTTTTAAAATTTCTTTTAAATTTTAGTATTTTAAAACATTTAAACTATCCTTGAAGAATCAAAAGCAGAAATCCTATTTACTTTTTTAAAAATTCTTTTCAATTTTATATTTTTAAAACATTTAAACTATCCTTGAGGAATCCGAAGCAGAAATCATAATTACTTTTCTTAAATTTCTTTTAAATTTTATTGTTTTAAAACATTTAAAGTATCTTTGAAGAATCCAAAATAGAAATCGTAATTTTTTTTTTAAATTTCATTTAAATTTTATAATTTTAAAACATTTAAACTACTCTAGAAAAATCCAAAACAGAAATCCTAATTATTTTTTTAAAATTTCTTTTTTAAAACATTTAAACTGTCTTTGAAGAATCCAAAACAGAAATCCTAATTACTTTTTTTAAATTTCTTTTAAATTTTGTTATTTTAAAAGTTTTAAAACATTGAACTATACTTGAAGAATCCAAAACAGAAATACTAATTACTTTTTTAAAATTTCTTTTAAATATTATAATTTTAAAACATTTAAACTATCCTTGAAGAATCCAAAACAGAAATCCTAATTACTTTTTTAAAATTTCTTTTAAATTTTATTATTTTAAAACATTTAAACTATCCTAGAAGAATCCAAAGCAAAATCATAATTACTTTTTTCAAATTTCATTTAAATTTTACAATTTTAAAACATTTAAACTATCCTTAACAAATCCAAAACAAATCATAATTTCTTTTTTTAAATTTATTGAAATTTTATAATTTTAAAACATTTAAACTATCATTGATGAATCCAAAACAAAAATTATAATTACTTTTTTTTAAATTTCTTTTAAATTTTATTATTTTAAAACATTTAAACTATCATTGACGAATCTAAAACAGAAATCTTAATTCCTTTTTTAAAATTTCTTTTAAATTTTATAATTCTAATACATTTAAACACTTCTAGAAGAATCCAAAATAGAAATCATAAATTCTTTTTTAAAATTTCTTTTAAATTTTATAATTTTAAAAAATTTAAACTATCCTAGAAAAATCCAAAAGCAAATCCTAATTACTTTTTTAAAATTTCTTTTAAATTTTATAATTTTAAAACATTTGAACTATAGTTAACCAATCCAAAACAGAAATCATAATTTCTTTTTTTAAATTTCATTTAAATTTTATTGTTTTAAAACATTTAAACTATCGTTGAGGAATCCAAAACAAAAATTATAATTACTTTTTTAAAATTTCTTTTAAATTTTATTGTTTTAAAACATTTAAACTATCATTGACGAATCGAAAAGCAAATCCTAATTTTTTTAAAAAAATTTCTTTTAAATTTTACAATTTTAAAACATTTAAACTATACTTAACCAATCCAAAACAGAAATCATAATTTCTTTTTTTAAATTTTATTTAAATTTTATTGTTTTAAAACATTTAAACTATACTTGAAGAATCCCAAACAAATCCTAATTACTTTTTCAAAATTTCATTTAAATTTTATTATTTTAAAACGTTTAAACTATCCTTGAAGAATCAAAAGCGAAATCCTATTTACTTTTTTAAAAAATTCTTTTAAATTTTATATTTTTAAAACATTTAAACTATCCTTGAGGAATCCGAAACAGAAATCATAATTACTTTTCTTAAATTTCTTTTAAATTTTATTGTTTTAAAACATTTAAACTATGCTAGAAGAATCCAAAACAGAAATCCTATTTCCTTTTTTAAAATTTCTTTTAAATTTTATAATTTTAAAACATTTAAAGTATCCTTGAGGAATCCAAAACATAAATCATAATTACTTTTTTTTAAATTTCTTTTAAATTTTATTATTTTAAAACATTTAAACTATCCTTGAAGAATCCAAAACAGAAATCATAATTTCTTTTTTTAAAATTTCATTTAAATTTTATAATTTTAATACATTTAAACTACCCTAGAAAAATCCAAAATAGAAATCCTAATTATTTTTTTAAAATTTCTCTTAAATTTTATAATTTTAAAACATTTAAACTGTCGTTGAAGAATCCAAAACGAAATCCTAATTACTTTTTTTAAATTTCTTTTAAATTTTGTTATTTTAAAACATTTAAACTATCATTGACTAATCTAAAACAGAAATCATAATTACATTTTTTAAATTTCTTTTAAATTTTATTATTTTAAAACATTTAAACTATCCTTGAAGAATACAAAAGAGAAATTGTAATTTTTTTTTAAATTTCATTTAAATTTTATAATTTTAAAACATTTAAACTATCCTAGAAAAATCCAAAACAGAAATCCTAATTACTTTTTTAAAATTTCTTTTAAATTTTATTATTTTAAAACATTTAAACTATCCTTGAAGAATCAAAAGCGAAAATCCTATTTACTTTTTTAAAAATTCTTTTAAATTTTATATTTTTAAAACATTTAAACTATCCTTGAGGAATCCAAAACGAAATCATAATTATTTTTCTTAAATTTCTTTTAAATTTTAGTATTTTAAAACATTTAAACTATCTTTGAACAATCCAAAAAAAAAATCCTAATTAATTTTTTAAAATTTCATTTAAATTTTACATTTTTAAAACATTTAAACTATCCTTGAAGAATTCAAAACAGAAATCCTAATTACTTTTCTCAAATTTCTTTTAAATTTTACAATTTTAAAACATTTAAACTATCCTTAACAAATCCAAAACATAAATCATAATTTCTTTTTTTAAATTTATTGAAATTTTATAATTTTAAAACATTTAAACTATCGTTGATGAATCCAAAACAAAAATTATAATTACTTTTTTTAAATTTCTTTTAAATTTTATTGTTTTAAAACATTTAAACTATCATTGACGAATCTAAAACAGAAATCCTAATTTTTTTTTTTAAATTTCTTTTAAATTTTATAATTCTAATACTTTTAAACTATTCTAGAAGAATCCAAAATAGAAATCATAAATTCTTTTTTAAAATTTCTTTTAAATTTTATAATTTTAAAACATTAAAACTATCAATGAAGATTCCAAAACAGAAATCATATTACTTTTTTCAAATTTCTTTTAAATTTTAAAATTTTAAAACATTTAAACTATACTTAACCAATCCAAAACAGAAATCGTAATTTTTTTTTAAATTTCATTTAAATTTTATTGTTTTAAAACATTTAAACTATACTTGAAGAATCCAAAACAGAAATACTAATTACTTTTTCAAAATTTCATTTAAATTTTATTATTTTAAAACATTTAAACTATCCTTGAAGAATCAAAAGCAGAAATCCTATTTACTTTTTTAAAAATTCTTTTAAATTTTATATTTTAAAAACATTTAAACTATCCTTGAGGAATCCAAAACGAAATCATAATTACTTTTCTTAAATTTCTTTTAAATTTTATTGTTTTAAAACATTTAAACTATACTTGAAGAATCCAAAACAGAAATCCTAATAACTTTTTGAAAATTTCTTTTAAATTTTAGTATTTTAAAACATTTAAACTATCCTTGAAGAATCAAAAGCAGAAATCCTATTTACTTTTTTAAAAATTCTTTTCAATTTTATATTTTTAAAACATTTAAACTATCCTTGAGGAATCCGAAACAGAAATCATATTACTTTTTTTCAAATTTCTTTTAAATTTTAAAATTTTAAAACATTTAAACTATACTTAACCAATCCAAAACAGAAATCATAATTTCTTTTTTTAAATTTCATTTAAATTTTATTGTTTTAAAACATTTAAACTATACTTGAAGAATCCAAAACAGAAATCCTAATTACTTTTTTAAAATTTCTTTTAAATTTTAGTATTTTAAAACATTTAAACTATCCTTGAAGAATCAAAAGCAGAAATCCTATTTACTTTTTTAAAAATTCTTTTCAATTTTATATTTTTAAAACATTTAAACTATCCTTGAGGAATCCGAAAACAGAAATCATAATTACTTTTCTTAAATTTCTTTTAAATTTTATTGTTTTAAAACATTTAAAGTATCTTTGAAGAATCCAAAATAGAAATCGTAATTTTTTTTTAAATTTCATTTAAATTTTATTGTTTTAAAACATTTAAACTATACTTGAAGAATCCAAAACAGAAATACTAATTACTTTTTCCAAAATTTCATTTAAATTTTATTATTTTAAAACATTTAAACTATCCTTGAAGAATCAAAAGCAGAAATCCTATTTACTTTTTTAAAAATTCTTTTAAATTTTATATTTTAAAAACATTTAAACTATCCTTGAGGAATCCGAAACAGAAATCATAATTACTTTTCTTAAATTTCTTTTAAATTTTATTGTTTTAAAACATTGAACTATACTTGAAGTATCCAAAAAAGAAATACTAATTACTTTTTTAAAATTTCTTTTAAATATTATAATTTTAAAACATTTAAACTATCCTTGAAGAATCCAAAACAGAAATCCTAATTACTTTTTTAAAATTTCTTTTAAATTTTATTATTTTAAAACATTTAAACTATCCTAGAAGAATCCAAAACAGAAATCATAATTACTTTTTTCAAATTTCATTTAAATTTTACAATTTTAAAACATTCAAACTATCCTTAACAAATCCAAAACAGAAATCATAATTTCTTTTTTTTAAATTTATTGAAATTTTATAATTTTAAAACATTTAAACTATCATTGATGAATCCAAAAAAAAAATTATAATTACTTTTTCTTAAATTTCTTTTAAATTTTATTATTTTAAAAGTTTTAAACTATCCTTGAAGAATCCAAAATAGAAATCATAATTTCTTTTTTTAAAATTTCATTTAAATTTTATAATTTTAATACATTTAAACTACCCTAGAAAAATCCAAAACAGAAATCTTAATTATTTTTTTAAATTTTCTCTTAAATTTTATAATTTTAAAACATTTAAACTGTCGTTGAAGAATCCAAAACAGAAATCCTAATTACTTTTTTTAAATTTCTTTTAAATTTTGTTATTTTAAAACATTTAAACTATCATTGACGAATCTAAAACAGAAATCATAATTACTTTTTTTAAATTTCTTTTAAATTTTATTATTTTAAAACATTTAAACTATCCTTGAAGAATCCAAAAGAGAAATTGTAATTTTTTTTTAAATTTCATTTAAATTTTATAATTTTAAAACATTTAAACTATCCTAGAACAATCCAAAACAGAAATCCTAATTACTTTTTTAAAATTTCTTTTAAATTTTATTATTTTAAAACATTTAAACTATCCTTGAAGAATCAAAAGCAGAAATCCTATTTACTTTTTTAAAAATTCTATTAAATTTTATATTTTTAAAACATTTAAACTATCCTTGAGGAATCCGAAACAGAAATCATAATTATTTTTCTTAAATTTCTTTTAAATTTTAGTATTTTAAAACATTTAAACTATCTTTGAACAATCCAAAACAGAAATCCTAATTAATTTTTTAAAATTTCATTTAAATTTTACATTTTTAAAACATTAAAACTATCCTTGAAGAATCCAAAATAGAAATCATAATTACTTTTCTCAAATTTCTTTTAAATTTTACAATTTTAAAACATTTAAACTATCCTTAACAAATCCAAAACAGAAATCATAATTTCTTTTTTTAAATTTATTAAAATTTTATAATTTTAAAACATTTAAACTATCGTTGATGAATCCAAAACAAAAATTATAATTACTTTTTTTAAATTTCTTTTAAATTTTATTGTTTTAAAACATTTAAACTATCATTGACGAATCTAAAACAGAAATCCTAATTTCTTTTTTAAAATTTCTTTTAAATTTTATAATTCTAATACATTTAAACTATTCTAGAAGAATCCAAAATAGAAATCATAAATTCTTTTTTAAAATTTCTTTTAAATTTTATAATTTTAAAACATTAAAACTATCATTGAAGATTCCAAAACAGAAATCATAATTACTTTTTTCAAATTTCTTTTAAATTTTATAATTTTAAAACATTTGAACTATAGTTAACCAATCCAAAACAGAAATCATAATTTCTTTTTTTAAATTTCATTTAAATTTTATTGTTTTAAAACATTTAAACTATACTTGAAGAATCCAAAACAGAAATCCTAATTACTTTTTTAAAATTTCTTTTAAATTTTAGTATTTTAAAACATTTAAACTATCTTTGAACAATCCAAAACAGAAATCCTAATTAATTTTTTAAAATTTCATTTAAATTTTACGTTTTTAAAACATTAAAACTATCCTTGAGGAATTCGAAACAGAAATCATAATTACTTTTCTTAAATTTCTTTTAAATTTTATAATTTTAAAACATTAAAACTATCCTTGAAGAATCCAAAACAGAAATCATAATTACTTTTTTCAAATTTCTTTTAAATTTTAAAATTTTAAAACATTTAAACTATACTTAACCAATCCAAAACAGAAATCATAATTTCTTTTTTTAAATTTCATTTAAATTTTATTATTTTAAAACATTTAAACTATACTTGAAGAATCCAAAACAGAAATCCTAATTACTTTTTCAAAATTTCATTTAAATTTTATTATCTTAAAACATTTAAACTATCCTTGAAGAATCAAAAGCAGAAATCCTATTTACTTTTTAAAAAATTCTTTTAAATTTTATATTTTTAAAACATTTAAACTATCCTTGAGGAATTAAAGCGAAAATGATAATTACTTTTCTTAAATTTCTTTTAAATTTTATTGTTTTAAAACATTTAAACTATGCTTGAAGAATCCAAAACAGAAATCCTAATAACTTTTTTAAAATTTCTTTTAAATTTTATAATTTTAAAACATTTAAACTATCCTTGAGGAATCCAAAACATAAATCATAATTACTTTTTTTTAAATTTCTTTTAAATTTTATTATTTTAAAACATTTAAACTATCCTTGAAGAATCCAAAATAGAAATCATAATTTCTTCTTTTTTTAAATTTCATTTAAATTTTATAATTTTAAAACATTTAAACTACCCTAGAAAAATCCAAAACAGAAATCCTAATTATTTTTTTAAAATTTCTTTTAAATTTTATAATTTTAAAACATTTAAACTGTCGTTGAAGAATCCAAAACAGAAATCCTAATTACTTTTTTTAAATTTCTTTTAAATTTTATTATTTTAAAAGTTTTAAAACATTGAACTATACTTGAACTATCCAAAACGGAAATACTAATTACTTTTCAAACAGAAATCCTAATTACTTTTTTAAAATTTCTTTTAAATTTTATTATTTTAAAACATTTAAACTATCCTAGAAGAATCCAAAACAAAAATCATAATTACTTTTTTCAAATTTCATTTAAATTTTACAATTTTAAAACATTTAAACTATCCTTAACAAATCCAAAACAGAAATCATAATTCCTTTTTTTAAATTTATTGAAATTTTATAATTTTAAAACATTTAAACTATCATTGATGAATCCAAAACAAAAATTATAATTACTTTTTTTAAAATTTCTTTTAAATTTTATTATTTTAAAACATTTAAACTATCATTGACGAATCTAAAACAGAAATATTAATTCCTCAAATAATAGGTACATTTGTATCCTTATTTGATGCTTAAATTCAGCCCCAAATCAGCCCCAAATCACCCTCCAAATCAGCCCAAACACAATCCATGATCCTACATGTCCACACAATAAATAACATTTGATTTATTTGGGTAATTCATTGATCCAAGAGGGCAAGCACATGGATGGAAATCTGGAGGGGACATTGTGACATTATTTTGGGTCAAAAGAAGAAAGAGACAACTCATAAAGGAGGAAGAAAAACGTGCACCAAAGTGTTCTCCAAGCTGGCCTGGTTTGATTTTCCGAACACTTTTCGGTGTTTTGTCCATCCCTTTTGACTCAGATGTCCAAATTAGCTGTTCTTTAATGATCTGGAAAGCTAACAGAATGGCCTATAAATATGTCTCTAATAGCCATCTCCAGGGAGGCTTCTAAGAGGGTCGAATTGCTGACCAAAGTTAGAGTCAGATTTGTGTCCGAATTTTTACTGCAATTGTGTTGTGTTCTTCTTTATAGATTTTGGTTCTTTAGATTGTAAAACTTATTATTTCAGTTTGATTTAAGTTATTTCATATTTATTAAAGTGTTATTACATATAATCATGGTTGGCTAATCTCCTTCTTGGATCCAAATCAAGGATGATGGTGGTTGAGGTGAGTTTTTTAAGATATGAATGAATCTTAATGTCTATCTTTTCATTTTCTTCATGAATGTTTATTATTGCAAAGAAATTTTAGAAATCATTTAGGTAATGTTATAATCTTGAATTTTTATGCACAAACCTTAGTTTTGGTATAGAGATTGCTTGATTCAATGTCTTACTTAATATGAAAGTACTTGTTCATTCTTAAGCAATAATCAATTTTCATCTTTTTAAACTTCATTGTAATATCTTCCAATCTAATATCACCATCGTTGATATTAGGTTGAGTTATCTTATATATGTTGAAGGAATCACCAATACATCACCATTAAAATTGATTTGGACCAAGACTTACTTTTTCTTGTCATTTAAAATCTATTTACACTTTTTCATCTTTGAAAACAAATCCATCAATTATTTTCAACCAAGTTATTGTTAATTTAATTTCTCTTGAGTTTTTTTGTTACCTAGCTTAATTTCCAGATCTAGCTCTCTGTGGATATGACCTCGATCTTACCGAGTTAATTGCTACATCGCACACTCGTGCACTTGCGAGTTAAAACAAGCCGAACATAAAAAGCGGTCAAGCAATTTTGGCGCCGTTGCCGGGGAGCTAGCAAGCAAAGGTAACAAATTTCTATTTGATTATTGGAAAACAAAAAAAATACATAAAAATAAAAAATCAAATGGCTGGTTTTACCGCCTAAAAAAAAAAAAAATTTGACCTCAACTTTTCGGATATTGGATTGTGGACTGGACTATTAATTGTTGGATTTTGGTTGGTTCAACCATTTTTCTTTTATTGTCTATTCTAATTAGTTTATAATATTTATTGTTTATATTTTAAGGCTGGTTTTACCGCCTCTTGTTTATTTTATTTTATTTTGTTGTTTATTGTTGTTATTTTTCTTATATTTATTGTCCGAAGTGCTTGGCCGGTACTACCGCCTTTTGTTCATTTTATTTTATTTTGTTATTTATTGTTGTTATTTTTCTTATATTTATTGTTTGAAGTGCTTGGCCGGTATTACCGCCTTTTATTCATGCTTGTTATAATTATCTTTTAATGTTTATTGTTGTTAATATTGCTTATTAGTTAGAGAGTGAATTTTTTAATTTGTTGTATTTTTATTTTTGAGCTATTACTTTATCTTTTACGTTTCATTTACTTTTATTTGCAATCTTTTTTTTCTTTTTTTTTTCTTTTCCTTTCCTTTCGTATTCATATAATTGTTATATTATTGTTTTTTTATCATGGCTAATGTTGAAGATGTAGAGGGTGAAGGGAGTGTTCAAGGTAATGGACCTCCACAATTCAATGATCAACCTAATTTTCGAACTCTTAGAGAGTATCTTCACCCGGCTAGACAAAGTACACCTTCGTGTATTATCTTACCTCTTAACCAACAAGCTTTCAATTTGAAACCGGGCATGATTCAACTTCTTCCCACATTTCACGGTATGGATTCCGAAAATCCATACATACACATTAAAGACTTTGAAGAGGTATGTAATATTTTTATTGATAGAACATGCACCGAGGAAACTATTCGTCTTAAATTGTTCCCATTCTCTCTAAAGGATAAAGCCAAGCTTTGGTTAAACTCCTTGCGTCCTAGGTCTATAGGTACATGGAGAGAAATGCAAGCTGAATTTTTGAAAAAATACTTCCCCACTCATAGGACGGCAGCCTTACAACGTCAAATGATGAATTTTTCTTGTAGTCCAAATGAGTCATTTCACCAAGCTTGGGAAAGGTTCAAAGACTTGTTAAATGCATGCCCCCACCATGGTTTTGAGATGTGGAGGTTAGTGAGTTTCTTCTACGACTCTCTTACCTGGGATTTTAAAAAGCTAGTGTCAACCATGTGTAATGGTGAGTTTTATGACAAAGAACCAAGTGAAGCCTTTGATTTCTTTGATCAATTGGCTGAAAACATAAAGCAATGGGAGACTTCTCTCCCACTTCATGTTGAGTCTAGAAACACCATTTCTCATTCAAGTGGGAAGTTCCAATTGAAAGAGACTGATGACCTCAATGCTAGATTAGCCTCATTGGCTAGGAAAGTAGAGTCTCTTGAGATTAAAAAAGTGCATGTCATGAGTGAACAACAAGAGGAAAGTTGTGTTGTTTGTGAGAGCAAAGGGCATAGGACAACCGAGTGTCCTACCATTCCAGCCTTCAAGGAAGTGCTATATGGCCAAACTTCGATTCAAGTAATGTTAGAAAGCCATTTTCAAACCAAGTAGGCAATCCCTACTCTGAGACCTACAATCCTGGATGGAGGAACCACCCAAATTTTGGATGGAGAAATGAGGGCCCTTCAGTACCTCAAACATTTCAACCTCCACCCCAACCATTTCATGCTCCCACACATAACACATACCAACCACCTCATAAGAGATCCCTAGAGGATACTCTTCAACAATTCATGCAAACACAAGGAGGAATCAACAACCAAGCTTACAAATTTCAAGACCAGACCAATAGGACCTTAGATGACATTCGAAGTCAACTAACCAAGTTGACTCAATCACTAAGCATTCAAGAGAAGGGAAAGATTCCAGCTCAACCAATGCCAAATCCTAGAGGTCGGTACACATGAGTGAATCCTCATCTAGTGAACCTTCAAACCATGAACAAGTCCAAGCCATCACTACCCTTAGAAGTGGAAAGATTATTGACAAAGCTATAGGTTTTGAGATTCCTAGAGGTATTGTGGAGGAGAAATCTAAGGAAAGTGAAGAGGAAATCAAAACACAAGTGACAAATGAGAGCTTGAGTGACAAAGAAGGTGAGATAAATGAGAAAGAGATGAGTGAGAAAGGAGATGATTCAAGAAAAATTAGAGTCAAAGTGAGTGATTTAGAATTTGTTCCTAAAGCACCATTTCCACAAAGGTTAGGGAAACCTAAACATGATCTTATGAACTCAGAAATCTATGAATTGTTCAAACAAGTGAAAGTCAACATTCCACTCCTTGATGCAATTAAACAAGTCCCTTCTTATGCAAAGTTCCTCAAGGACTTATGCACAATCAAAAGGAGATTGAATGTGAAAGAAAAAGCCTTTCTCACCGAACATGCTAGTGCTATCATCCAGTTTAAGACCCCTCCCAAATACAAAGATCCTGGTTGCCCTACCGTTTCATGCATTATTGGAAGTCATAAGATAGACCAAGCTTTGTTGGATTTAGGAGCAAGTATGAATTTGATACCCTACACTGTTTATAAACAGTTAGGTTTAGGAGAAATCAAGCCTACTTGAATCACCCTTCAATTAGCGATAGGTCAATCAAGATTCCCGGGGGGTATTGTTGAGGATGTGTTGGTCCAAGTAGATAAATTCTACTTTCTCCGTTGATTTTGTAGTGTTGGACACCGTACCTATTCAAGGTTCTAATGCTCCCATCCCGGTCATCTTAGGTAGACCTTTCCTAGCTACATCCAATGCTTTAATCAACTTGTAGGAATGGGGTGATGAAATTGTCTTTTGGGAACATGACTGTGGAGATGAACATATTCAATGTCTCCAAACAAATTGGTGAACATGAGGACATTAGAGAGGTGGATTTGATCCAAACAGTTTGTCAAGAACACTTTGAGAGAGAATGGATAAAGGATCCATTGGAGAGAACTTTAATTCATGATGAAAGATTTTATTCTTTGGAATGTGTTGATGAGGAAGTAAGAGAACTCGAGACTTATCTAGATCCAATGCCTCTTATGTCAATAGGTCAATGGACCCCATCGTTTGAGCCTTTGATTTCACCCCAAGTGAAAGCCGAGGCATCTCTTGTCCAACCTTATAAACCGGAAAGGAAGCCTTTATCGAGTGATCTTAAGTATGCATTTCTAGGGGAAGATGAATCATATCCTATTGTGATTTCATCAAAACTTAGCATAGAGCAGGAACAAGAACTTTTGAGAGTGGTGAGAAAACACAAGAAAGCAATTGGGTGGACTATTACTGACTTGAAAGGAATTAGCCCTCTTTTATGCACACATAGAATCTATCTTGAAGAAGAGGCTAAAACGTGAGGCAAATGCAAAGACGATTGAACCCAAACATGAAGGAAGTAGTAAGATGTGAAGTGCTTAAGCTACTTGATGCGGGTATCATTTACCCTATTGCAAACTCAAAATGGGTTAGTCCAACCCAAGTTGTCCCTAAAAAATCTGGAGTCACGGTAATGAAGAATGAAAATAATGAGCTAGTACCAACTAGAATCCAAACTGGATGGCGTATGCGCATTGATTATCGTAAGTTGAACATGGTGACTAGGAAGGACCATTTTCCACTTCCATTTTTAGACCAAGTGCTTGAAAGAGTAGCCTGGAAGAGCTTTCTATTATTTTCTTGATGGATACTCGGGTTACAACCAAATTGAGATTTCTTTAGAAGACCAAGAAAAAACCACTTTCACTTGTCCTCTTGGTACCTATGCTTATAGAAGAATGCCTTTTGGCTTGTGTAATGCACCAGCCACTTTTCAAAGGTGTATGATGAGTATCTTTAGTGACATGGTGGAAATTTTTTTGGAAGTTTTCATGGATGATTTTTCAGTTTATGGGGATTCTTATGAGTTGTGTCTAAAGCATTTAGAAAAAGTTCTTGAAAGGTGTGAAGAGAGGAATCTTGTACTTAATTGGGAGAAATGTCATTTTATAGTGACACATGGCATTGTCTTAGGTCACATTGTCTCTTCAAAAGGGATAGAGGTAGATAAGTCAAAGGTTGAAGTCATTCAAAAATTACCTACCCCTAAGATTGTGAAAGATGTGAGATTCTTTTTAGGACACGCTGGTTTTTACCGAAGATTCATTCATTCTTTTAGTACCATTGCCAAACCATTGTGTAACTTGTTGTCACAAGATGTTCAATTTGATTGGACATCAAAATGTCAAGAAGCTTTTGAAAAGCTTAAAGGGTTGTTGACCACTACACCAATCATGCAAGCTCCCGATTGGTCTTTACCATTTGAACCGATGTGTGATGCTAGTGATTTTGCGGTAGGGGCTGTTTTAGGGCAAAGAAAAGATAAGAAACCTCATGTCATTTATTATGCTAGCAAGACTTTGAATGATGCTCAATTGAATTACACTACAACCGAAAAAGAACTTTTAGCTGTGGTCTTTGCACTTGGACAAGTTTTGGTCTTATTTGGTTGGATCTCTTGTTATTGTTTTCACTGATCATGCAACATTGAAATACTTGCTCACAAAACAAGATGCCAAGCCATGTTTGATTCGATGGATCCTCTTACTCCAAGAGTTTAACCTTGAAATTCGAGATAAAAAGGGAGTAGAGAATGTAGTGGCTGATCATTTGTCCCATCTTTCAAGCTATGAGACCACAATTGATGAATCTCCAATAAATGAATTCTTTGCTTGATGAAAATTTATTTTGTGCGTGCTGTTTCCTACATTGGCTCTCCATGGTATGCTTGACATAGCAAATTACCTAGCCACAAGTCGATTCCTTCTCATTGGTTTAAACTTGACAAACAAAAATTCTTGCGCAACGTGCGTACCTTTTTTTGGGATGACCCCTACCTATTTAAATACCGCCCGACCAAATTGTTAGGCGGTGCATCCCCGATCATGAAATTCCAAGTGTAATTAATTTTTGTCATGCATTAGCCTTGTGGTGGGCATTTCTCTTCCAAGAAAACCACTTGCCAAGATCTTGTAGTGTGGTTTTTATTGGCCCACCATGTTCAAAGATGTCCATGCCTTCGTGTTGCATGTGACCGATGCCAACGACTAGGTAACCTCACTAGGCGTAACATGATGCCCCTAAACCCCATTTTTGTTTTGGAAATATTTGATTGTTGGGGGATTGATTTCATGGGACCTTTTCCAAGTTCATTTGGTTACCAATTCATCCTTGTAGCTGTTGATTATGTGTCTAAATGGGTGGAGGCCATTGCATCTCGAACCAATGACCATCGAGTTGTGGTCAAATTCTTGAAAGAAAATATTTTCTCTCGTTTTGGCATGCCCCGGGCTATGATTAGTGATGGGGGTAAGCATTTTTGTAACAAGCCTATTGGGATTTTGATGAGAAAATATGGTGTAATTCACAAGGTCAGTACCCCCTATCATCCACAAACTAGTGGCCAAGCTGAGTTGGCAAATAGGGAGATCAAGAACATTCTAGAGAAAACAGTCAATCCAAACCGTAAAGATTGGTCCCTACGACTAGTTGATGCTTTGTGGGCATATCGCACCGCTTACAAGACCTCTTTAGGAATGTCTCCTTATAGGCTAGTTTATGGAAAGCCTTGTCATCTCCCTGTTGAGATTGAGCACCGTGCATATTGGGCCATCCGGCAATTCAATGATGATGAAAACGAGGTTGGCAAAAATAGAAAGCTTCAATTGGATGAATTAGATGAACTGAGAAATGATGCATTTGAAAATGCAAAAATTTCAAAACATAAGATGAAAACCTTGCATGATAAACATATTCTTAGAAAATCCTTTCATGTTGGTCAAAAGGTTCTCTTGTATAATTCACGATTACATCTTTTTCCTGGGAAGTTGAGGACAAAATGGATTGGTCCATTTGTGATTAAATCCATATCCGAGCATGGTGCATTTGAGGTAGAAAATCCTAAGAATGGAAATGTTTTCAAAGTAAATGGTCATCGATTAAAACCTTATCTTGAAAACTTTGTGGCTGAAGTTGAGACATTGGATCTTGAAGATCCAATACCATTGTAGTGTCAGAAGTAATGAGTTTTTATTTTTATTTTTTTCATTTTTTTTATTTATTTTTTTTCTCTTTCGTCCATCTCTTATATTTTCTTGTTCATGCATTAGGGACAATGCATTATTTTAAGTTGGGGGGTGTGAGGTTCTTTATTTTCAAAAAAAAAAAACATCAATGTTTTCTTTTAGTTGTGATATGCAGGTAAAAAAAAAAAATCAAGCAAGAAGTCAGCTCATGTCCAATTCAATCGACATTCATCCTTGAGAATAAAAGGGGAGTAACAGTTTTCTAATCTTTATACTTTTCTTCTCTTTCTTTTTTACATTGAGGATAATGAAAAACTTAATTTTAGATATTTGATTATGTTGAATGCTTGAGATAACCATGCTTGTTAAAAAAAAAAAACTTGCATTCGTATGTGAATGAGACTTGTTTAGGATCAACATTACATTTTTGGATTCATTATTGTGTTGAACATTGCATGCTTTAATTTGGGATGGATAATATCTTATAAAGCAAGATATAACATACTTTTTTTTTAAGATTATTGAAGTACATCTTTCCTTGTAAAAGTTGTGTGAGTTGTGTGATTATGCATGAAAGATGAGTGTGATGCTTTACTTGTGATTATCCCTTTTGATCTAGTCCTAAACAAGGTTTAAGTAAATAGAGTAATCAATATTACACAAATGTGGACAAAGTTCTATCTACTCCAATGTTTTGAGTTGCTCAAGAACTAGGGGTATTCATCACAAATGTTTATCTTTACGTCAAACGGCAGCTTGAAATATGAGTATGCAAAGCACTTTAAGTTTGTGACTTTATGAGTAACCAGGTGCATTCATCACAAATGTTTGTATTCACGTCAAAAGGGAAGTGACCACTTAAAGAAAAAGAATAAATAATATCTTCAAAAAAAGAAAAAAAGAGAAAAAGAGAGAAAAAAGAGAGAAAAAAATATATAGATATTTCTCTAGTTTGCTACCTTGTTTGTAGTAATAAGAAGGGAAGATTACAAGTTGAGTTTTTGCGTGAATCAATTATGTTGGTTGCATGATAAATACGATTGAATTTGGAATTTTGTATGGATGTTTGATTTAGAGAATGTGAGTATGCTTATTTTTCTTTATTTGTTATTGTGTACACTAAGTTAAAGATACCAATGTTTGCATGATAGGTCCTTTAAGTGTGATGAGTCAAACCTAATTATGTTATTATTATTATTCTTTTTATTTCAAAGGTTTTATGTTTTGTTTTGCTTAAGGACTAGCAAAATCTAAGTTGGGGGGTGTGATTGTGCATCAAAAGTATCATTAAGTCTCTTATTTTACATATGTATTTATTATTTTTATTTGGGTTTTTTATAATAATTGATGTGCTTTTTAGTAATGAAGTTTCTTTTAATGTCTCGATAGGTTTTTGGAGCTTAAATGAATTATTTCAGAAAATTCAACGTCGAATTCGGAACAAAGAATTGAAGAGAAATTTAGTTAAAGATTGAAGCAAATCTTGGTTCAAATAAGTGCTCCAAATTTGCCCCAAAAATCAATTCTAGTCCAATTCTAGAAAAGAATATCATATGATCTATTTCAAGCCCAAACATGCCTTATGTTGTGTGCAAACTTCAACCATCAAACACTCAAGGTTTCAATGTCAATCTTAGCCCAAATAATAGGTACATTTGTATCCTTATTTGATGCTTAAATTCAGCCCCAAATCACCCTTCAAATCAGCCCAAACACAATCCATGATCCTACATGTCCACACAATAAATAACATTTGATTTATTTGGGTAATTCATTGATCCAAGAGGGCAAGCACATGGATGGAAATCTGGAGGGGACATTGTGACATTATTTTGGGTCAAAAGAAGAAAGAGACAACTCATAAAGGAGGAAGAAAAACGTGCACCAAAGTGTTCTCCAAGCTGGCCTGGTTTGATTTTCCAGAACACTTTTCGGTGTTTTGTCCATCCCTTTTGACTCAGATGTCCAAATTAGCTGTTCTTTAATGATCTGGAAAGCTAACAGAATGGCCTATAAATATGTCTCTAATAGCCATCTCCAGGGGAGGCTTCTAAGAGGGTCGAATTGCTGACCAAAGTTAGAGTCAGATTTGTGTCCGAATTTTTACTGCAATTGTGTTGTGTTCTTCTTTATAGATTTTGGTTCTTTAGATTGTAAAACTTATTATTTCAGTTTGATTTAAGTTATTTCATATTTATTAAAGTGTTATTACATATAATCATGGTTGGCTAATCTCCTTCTTGGATCCAAATCAAGGATGATGGTGGTTGAGGTGAGTTCTTTAAGATATGAATGAATCTTAATGTCTATCTTTTCATTTTCTTCATGAATGTTTATTATTGCAAAGAAATTTTAGAAATCATTTAGGTAATGTTATAATCTTGAATTTTTATGCACAAACCTTAGTTTTGGTATAGAGATTGCTTGATTCAATGTCTTACTTAATATGAAAGTACTTGTTCATTCTTAAGCAATAATCAATTTTCATCTTTTAAAACTTCATTGTAATATCTTCCGATCTAATATCACCATCGTTGATATTAGGTTGAGTTATCTTATATATGTTGAAGGAATCACCAATACATCACCATTAAAATTGATTTGGACCAAGACTTAATTTTTCTTGTCATTTAAAATCTATTTACACTTTTTCATCTTTGAAAACAAATCCATCAATTATTTTCAACCAGGTTATTGTTAATTTAATTTCTCTTGAGTTTTTTTGTTACCTAGCTTAATTTCCAGGATCTAGCTCTCTGTGGATATGACCTCGA